>VDFB02337515.1:146060-184650 GCA_007258455.2 Sequoia sempervirens
TGTCTTCGGTAACATTCATTTCATTTTAGGAACCTCAGAAAAACACATACTACTATGTCTTAAAAGCATAAATGGACATAGTTGTTTTTCCACAGTTAATTCATTAGAGGAAAGTGATTCTTGATAGATCAAACCAATTTTAGTAGCATTACAACACATAAATAGATTCATTTAAAACAAAATCACGTAGAAGAAGAATGAAAGAAAGAAGAGAGAAGAAACACCATATTTACATGGGGAAATCCCTTTTCGGTAAAAACCCCACACTCCAAAACATAGAGCCATTGTATTATTCAACAACAAAAGTACAAGTTACAATACAATATCAAGCTCATGAAATTTACAAGAGATTCCATCTTTGAAGAAAATCCCACAGCATAACCCCTATAAATAATACTCTCTCCTCTCACAACTCCTCAAGCAAAATCTCATATTTATAGAGCTTATAATGAAAAAATTAGACATTTCTAAATTGACTGTCAAAGGTTGAAGATAAACTCAACATGGAAATAGAAAATTCCTTCATGCACAACTCCTCCTGTAAAATCAACTTTCCAACTCAACTCCTCATTAGAAAAAGAAAGTACAAGTTGTAACTCACAAGACAACATGAGAAAATTAGCAATATTTAAAAAATAATTCCATGGAAAAATCAAAGGTTGAGTTACCTTCATTTTCCTAACATTCTCCCACTTTTTGAACACCTTTGAAGAGTCCATGAAAGTAATAGGATTTAACTGCTAAGAGTCAACTGATGAAAACACATCATCACAACCATACATGCAAATCACAAAAATATCAAACAATGCTTTCATGCTCCAACCAAGGCACCTGCAACAACATCCAAGATGTCCACCATCTTAGGCAACAGTTCTTGCAATCTTCTAAGGAAGGGAATGAGCCATGGTGTATATGAACTAGTCTAAAGAACACAAGCATTAGATCCGACTAATAGAAAAGGCTACAAAATACTACCACCACTCCACTGTGCTCACAAGCTATACAAAAGCATCAATAACATCAACTTCAAAGCCCACAACTTGAACACAAATATGAAGTCATCCTCCAAAAAACAAGATAAAACATTAGCTAGAACAACAACCAAGAAACTGACTACTTCCATCCAACTGACCAACCCACATGACTAAAAATAACACTCACAACAAGTGCTAATCCATCCAATCACCCATACCTCGAAGGTATCCACATCAGCAAACTCATTCCACCCAAATAGCCAACACATCAACTGCAAATACAAGCTCCATGCATCAACCAATCAAAGAAGACCAAATATAGCTAGGAACTCCCACTGCATGGGTAATGTTGAATCTGAAATGACCAAAGGCATATTAATTCTACCAATCATAGCACATAGAAAATGTAGCCATTTAGTACCAAGGACCATCCACAAAGATTTGCAAATCCTGCAACCAACTACTGTAAGAAATATCTCTCTCAACAATCTTCCACAACTTTCCCATGTTCTCCATATCTGATAGAACAAAAAGATACAAGAACCTCCATGTCATCACCCAAGTGAAAACACATCACCAAAAACTAGTGATCATCATAGCTCTAGATAGAAATCTCACATCTAAAGTCATATAAATCCGAACATATAGGAAGAAGAACCATACTAAGGAGAAAAATCTGAAAATAATAAACATGTAGGATGCCCTTCTACATACATGGGTGCCAGCTGTGAAGAATTTTAGACATTTTAACTTTTAACTCATATGAAGTGTATACCTAATTCCATGTTATTTCAATGCTAAAAAAAAAAAGAAAAGTGAAATATTTTCCTAGAATACTAACCCAAAGGCTTGGAGGGTCTTCCCAATGACCACATACGTGTTTTTGCAAATTCTACAATATTTCACATAATCGGGTATGTGCTCACCGTCAGGATTGCATGTGTTTCAATTTCGAACAAATCAAACACCTGGGTAATGTTAGGTTCTCTCTAGCTATCCAAATGGCGTAATTTTTTTCACTTTCCCGACAATGTTAAGCCTTTCATCCATAATTTTTATTTGTATGTCTATTTTTTTCCAAAAGCAATGTTTGCGTTTTTTTTTGTTATAATTAACTGCTCATCAAAATTCTAAATAAATAAATTTTTAGAAACTAGACCTATCTCTACAATTTTTGAAAAAAAAAAAGAAAAAAAAGTCAATTATTCTTCCTGTACCTAGTGAGCACCAGCTAAATTCTGTTTTTTCGTAAAGTCTTAATGAAAATTGTAAAAAATCAAATATCTATTAAAAAATTATTAGAAAAAATTGAGCAACGATAATTGCTAATTAACTTTGAATATAGCGATTTAAAAATA
Source organism: Sequoia sempervirens (assembly GCA_007258455.2). Lineage (NCBI taxonomy): Eukaryota > Viridiplantae > Streptophyta > Pinopsida > Cupressales > Cupressaceae > Sequoia > Sequoia sempervirens. The sequence continues at coordinate 148,393 of VDFB02337515.1, forward strand.
CTCACAAAATTTCACCATGTCGGGTTGTACAAGAGTTGTTATGCTATGTTTTTCTGAAAATAACACCAATTTGTGTACACCACTCTTTTGAACCCCTTAATCTCAACCATTTTAAAATAAATTAGTATTAGGAAAGTGCAGACCTCGGAGACTTCGATTTTGTTTTTGTTCCATCTCAAATTTTGAGTGTACCATCCTCAATTTCACATCCAACATTTTAATTCTTGGAAAAAATGGCGTTTAAAACCCCTTTTTGGGAGCCTTCTTGGTGCACTTATATTTGAATCACTATGTCAAGTAAGATATCCTTCACAACCCCAAGATAAAAGCCAAAACAAGATCCAACCCCATTCAACCTCAAGAGATCAAACACAAAATATAATCATGTATCTACATGGATGTAAGCCTCTCAAAGAAGATCAAACTACTCCATTTCCCATCTCAATAAATCAGCCCACTACCATCCCCTATAATCATCATAAATGAAAATGAAAACCCAAGGAGATAACCATGGTATCCATATCTCACAATGAAGCCTCCAACACCATCTAATAGTAGGTCAAGATCCATGGCTATGAAAGAAAGCATAAAGTACCTGAGAGAAACAATTGGCAATACCTCTCAAGTGATAAGTTGCCGAGTAGACCAAGAGTGGGGAATGAGAATGCTTCTCAAAGATATGCAAACCATCATGTCTCCTCCAAGAGAAATCTCCTCATAGGTCTCTATTGAACTCACATCCAACCAAGGTGAAGGCTCCTTAGACTTTCTTCTGAAATCTCGTCAAGAGTAACCATCTCAACAACACTTTTCTCATCTCAAGAGAAATACAACCTAACCTCATTCTCCATGTATCCATGAGCACCAGAAAATAATCATCTCATTCTAAACTCTAAATGCATCATTGTAGTGTCATGAAGTTCTCAAGCATATGATCAATTTGAACACCCAAAACACGAAGAATCACTAGACCATTTTCAAAGTTCTAATTATCCAAATCAGAAACTTATCATGACATCATGATCTTACCACCCCCCTTAGGAGATCCCATGCTTCAAGTGAACATAACATGGTCTCAAGAGAAAATTATCATGTCAAAACTCTAATATAAAATCAAGAGTATATCATGACATAATAGCAACATAATCTAAACCAACATCACCTGTTAGAGCACCACCAACACCTCAACCAAAGACTCCAAAAGTCCTACATGGCTCTAAGATGTTTTGATAAAGGATAAAATGGGTTTTATAGGGACCCAAAACCACAAAGTTTACAACATAAAAGATATGAAAGAAAAGTCCAACAAAAACAACTAGCTGCACAAAAGGTAAAAATAGAACAACAGCAGCCATCCGCAAAAGACCAGGAAGGTCAAAAAAAGCCAGCAGAAAAGCCAACAAAAAACTGGCCACGACTAACCCAAAGTCTTCAGGACAACTCTGTCTCTGCCTCCAAATTCTTCATCTCATGAACACCCTTCTTAAACATTTGAATCATTTGCGGAGTGGGGGGAGCCTTCCTCTTCAGATTGGCCCTGGTTCTCTTAGAGATGCCAGCATCCTCCTCCTAGTTTCTTTCATTGGTTTCCTCCAGGTCAACCACCAGAGATCCCTGTTGGGCTTTGTCCAGTTTCTCGGTCATGGCATTGATGATTATGGCGTTGTGTCTGGCCATACGATTGTTTTGCTCACCAATGATTTTGAATAGTATTTTTCATTTTTTCCATCTCAATTTCAATGTTTCTGTTTTTGCCAGCTTGGTTCTGAGTGTCATTGCTGAGACCGTGATCTCTTCGTTTCACCTCTATTTTTTCAATCGCCGCAACCTTGGCTCCCAACTCTTCCAGCTTACTTTGTAGGGCCCAGTTTTTTATCTTTAGCTTGTTAATTTCATTGAAAGTCCATTTCAAAAGTTTGAAATGGGTATCAACATTATTTCTAGCTAAATTCAAAACATCCATAGAGGGATCCCTATCAGTGTTGAGACAAGTATTATCAGGGACAGGAGTGACAGGGGACCCAGTTCTAGCAATTCTATCCATCGACAGGTCAACAGAGGGCTCAATATTATTAGCACCAGACGCCTCAGAGTCAGGGGAATCTTCAGAGTACGAAACAAGGTTTTTAGCCTTGGGATTCTTATCAATAAATTGGTTTTAAGGGAGGGGCTTTCCAGCTCGGGCACAACACAACCTTTAATAGTAAGAGGGTTAGGGTTTTTGCCCGAAGAAGGCAACTAAGGACAGGAGCCAAACTTAAATTGAAAAACCCGAGCAGTTAGTTATATCATCATCCTCAGAGTCAGGGGAGGCTTCAAGATTAGCAGGGATGCATTTTTGGTAATGCTCCAATTAATCTAATCAACTAGTATGCAAAATAGGGAATCTTCTAGGGTTTTTTTTGTGGTCATCCAAACTTTTCCTCAAAGAGAAAAGATAGTAGGGGAAAGAAATCCTTACCTTGTAGTGGAAATGGTTGAAGGTGGAAATGTGTAACATGGCTCTAAGATGTTACACATATTCAATATCATTAAGATGGACCATCTCCAAATAGTGTCCATTCAAATGCAAAAGAACCCTTTGGTAGCAACAAGATCTAAGATCTCCTTCTAGTAACATCTACAACACTAAAGAAGACCATCCATCACTAAGTGATGAATCCACAGTCATTGCCAAAGCTCCCATTGAACTATGATAACTGAGCTTTCCAAGAATCATGACCAAACATCTCCTAATCTGAAAATCCTCCAAGTCCACACATCAACATGTCCATGTGACAATAATAACAAGTGGCACCAAGATCTCCAAACCAAGGAAAAACACAATCACTATAAAAAACTTACACAATATTGTGTATCCAAGCTATTCATGACATCATGATACACATACTACAGGTCCCCATAACCAACTATCCAGGTACTCAACACCATCCATTCTCTCATCCCAAAGAAACAAACCGATGCAAAAATGGCCACAAACAAGGCCAACTGATATAGTTTATATCAACACTAAATCAACCTTGTGGATATAGATAGTCCACTTTTGAGTTATCCCACTACAATCAGTAGGATGTACACACCTAAAAAATTGCATAACTCATAGATCCAATACAATGAAACATGCAAAATCATCATTGCAATAGTAATCAACAAACTAAGATTCAAAAATAATAGACATGTAGACCACATGACTTAGACACTAGATCATACACAAATTCAATTAAATTCCAAGCAAGTCCACAACTCTAGCACCATAGTCTAGAAACCCTCACATGCAGTAACATGCAAGAACATGCAACAAACGTGCGATCCCATGCAAGTACATGTAACACACATGCAAGTAAATGAAACTCACATAATGCACATGCAAGCAACAACTATGCATAAATGTTGAGTGACTCATCACATGCAAACATCTTCATATAGAGAATATTAGTACATTTCCTCTTATCATGCATGAAGCATGCATGTGGAATTGCAACCATATTACATCTAGAATCATGCCACATCATCTAAAAAGTAGTTCTTCAGTAGATCCACATAACCACAAGTTGTTCTTGACCATGTAAAACCTACAAAACCACTATGTTCACAAACCCCCATGCACACACATATCCATTTCATGTCTGGAAGACTCAAAATTCTGAAAAGCACCATAATTGTTTAACTAAAACAATAGACTATCATGAATGAGCATCGCCATATATTTTTTAGGAAAATCTAAAAACCCTCAGATCCAAGGAACCTGAATCCAATCCATGCAAGTATAAAACATCCATAAAAAGAAAAAGTAGTTTAGGAACTCTAGGCCCATTTCAAGCCAACTCCACAACCACCAACATGCACATACATCCAAGTGAGATAGGCTATTGCGAAGATTCCAAATCATCCAATGATCAACTCCATAGCCTACATGCAAATGTGATAACAAAAGCAGGCTTTCAATACCAGAAAAAGCACCCAATATAAGAACATTACTCCATAGTTGAAAAACAACCCAAGCTTCTCCATATCACCAAGGAACCTCTCACACAAGCACCAAATATGAAATCTTTGTTGCAACACAACTACAAAGCAATAAATCACACCCCATGCATGAGGATTATTGGGTTGCCTATCAAGAGCTCTAGATCGTCATCTCAATTTGATCAACTCCACTTCTCTCCATCTTCATCATCCTTCTTCATGCCTATTATTTTCAAAAACTAAAGACACTACAAGAATTTCACTCAACAAAGGACTAACAATCAGCTCCATCCCTCTAGATCGGACTCCCTCAAGCCTCCAAGGCTAAGGAATCCCAAAAGAAACACCCAAAACTCCAAAAATCACATGCATCACAGTGCGAGCACATGCAAGTAAAATGCAAGTACATCCAACACACATGCAACTTACAAACATGTACATGCAAGCACATACAAATTTGGAATTGAGCTCTGATACCAATTGAAGGGAAAGGGTAGGCATCCCAGAACAACATCCAAGATTAGTAAGTGTATTTGATAACATTCATTCCATTTTAATAAGAACCTCAAAAAAACACATACTACTATGTCTTAAAAGCAAAAATAGGCATAGTTGTTTTCCCACTATTAATACCTTAGAGGAAATTTATTGCAATTTAGATCTTAACAGATCAAACCAATTTCAGTAACATTACAACACAAAATAAATTCATTTAAAACAAAATCACATAGAATAAGAATGAAAGACAATAGAGAGAAGAAACACCAGATTTACATGGGAAAACCATTTCGGGTAAAAACCCCACACTCTAAAACATAGAGTCGTTGTATTATTTAGCAAAAAGAGTACAAGTTGCAATGGAGTATCATGCGTATGGCCTTTACATGAGATTTACATCTTGTTCCATCTCTGGAGAAAATATGACAGTCCCTTGTGAATAACACTCTCTCCTCTCACAACTCCTCAAACAAAATCTCATATTTATAGAGCTTACAATGCACAAATTAGACATTTCTAAATTGACTACCAAAGGTTGAAGATACAGAAAAATCATTCATGCACAACTCCTATAAAATCAACTTTCCAACTTGACTCCTCATCAGAAAACGAAATTGGAAGTTGTAACTCACAAGACAGCATGAGAAAATTAGCAACATTTAAAAAATCATTCTATGGAAAAGTCAAAGGTTGAGACACCTTCATTTTCTTAACAATTACTAATCTTAGTATTCACCTTTATATTTTTTCTATATCCTCTCTTCATGGGTTTTTCTAATTTCCCATAATTTTATAACTTTTATAATATTGTTAATTATAATGATTTAATAGAGTAATCATTTGCATATATTCATAGTATTCATATTTTTTAAATAATTCTTTTTTTTTAGACTTTTCATATTTTTTAATATATATCATAATAGTTTATTTTTCACTTTCTTCAAAAAAATATTTCATTGTAGCTTATTTTGTCTCCTCTTTTTTCATTGTTTGTGTATTAGGTATAATTTCTTTTATAATTTAGGTAATCTATTTTTCTCTTAATTTGGCTTCACTTATTGCTAACTTTGTTTTACTTTTGTAATTGTCTTTTTAAGCTCTTTATCTCTTTTTTAACATTATTGCAACTATCAATATTTTATTTACTTCTTGAGCTACAATTATATATGTTTTATCCCTAATGTTTTTTAACTATTTTAATCTTTTATCAATTATTATAATTAAATTAGTCATTCCCTCGACTTGATTCAATTTTTTATTATTACTTTTTGTCCTCTATCGTTGAAACCCATGCTTCCCTTCCCTTCACTCATCTTCTTTTTTAGCTTGCTTACGTTTGCAACTTATCATTTATTTTGCTCTAGCTCTCTACTATCTCGATGATAGATCACAAAGTGTGATTTGAAATGTTGATACTAAAAATCTCTAACACAATCAAACCCTAAAGAAATATCTATCAGAAAAAATGGATTGTGGAAACTCAATGTCATTAATTAGTATTGATATTGTTCAATTATCTAAGCTCCTTTACTTCAAGCATTGTACGTACATCACTAACATAAGTCTAGACCCACCCAACATCATAAATTCACAACCTACTGATAGTAAGGCTAGAATAGAATATAAGATTTTAATATTTACTAAGTCAAAGATAGTTTATGGGATGCTAGATCCTATCTTTTTAACTTTTGATTAATTTTCTTATTCTTTCAACCATCTTTTTATTGAATAGATCTTGAAGTAAAATTACTACTAAATTATTAGTGTAAGTTGAATAGACCTTGAAATGACGTTATTGTTGAATTACTTGTAAGTTTTCCATTTCAAAATAAACTAATTTTCAGGTTTTGTTGTCTCGGCTATGCCATACTTCTTATAGTATTTTCCATCTATCTATTTCATAGCAAAGACAATGCGAGTTAGTACTCAATTGAGTTATGAGAACGTTTTCTCTCCAAGGTATATTGACCTTTGAATAAGCCTTTCATTGATGGTCAAAAGTGGGTTTGAACCCCTTGAAGTAATATTTATTCTCTCCCCAATGTCCTTTTCTACATAGACTTATGAAATTCATCTACAATAAATATATTTATTTCTTTGTGATTATTAAGACAAGTATTCAAGTTATTTTTTAATTTGTTCATCCACTTGTAGGTTTGCTTCATCCGTGACTTCTTTCTTTTTCTCAAGACATCTTTAAAGGAAATATTAGGCTACCAATTTTCCTATTTGCTCAATTTTTTTCATATTATATCTCACAAAAACACATCATAGCAATGACTTCAATAGGAATTGTACCTATTTTAGCTATAGAAACCTCATAGACCTGAGTGAAGATTTAAACATTAATTTTCCTATGATCATATGTTTTTGTATTCTCTCTATTTGCATCCATTTGGTGTATGAAGTGTTGCTGGCCTGTATTTTATACCAATAGAGCACCACTAGAATTATTAATAGCCCAAATAGAGTTTAAATAGTTTTTTAATCCCATAACTACATTTCTTTGTATCTATTTTGAAGGGAAAAAGTGCTCTCACCCTCCCAAAGTTCTCTTCATTTTGTAAGTTTTCCAACTAAGTTAGTTGTTGAAGTCAAATTTTAAGGTATTTATACTTTGTTACTTCCTCTATAATTATTACTTTAAAATAAAAGTCAAACTAATCATTCTTCTTTATTGAAGAAGATCATGTTAGGAAAATATAATCACACAATTTCTTACATAACCTCATGAGAGAATAAAATAACTATAATACAACGATAAAATACATACTACAAGATAACACAAGATATACCTTGGGAAAACCCTTAGTAGGAAAAAAATCCAAACTCTAATAGCATCCAAACTCATTGTATTATTCAACAATAAAATTATTAAAATACAATTACAAAGTCTCCATGAATACTTATATAACAAAAATCTTCTCCAATGCATCATCCATGTGTCCAAGCATACAACCACACACCCAATGCCATGTTTCACAAATGCATTTTTAATAAAAGAGCTAAATACAATGACAACCAAGCCAAACAACCAACCAATGAACCTTAACCACTAAACATGTACTTTATTTTATATAATCAAACTAAAAAAGAACAACCAAGTGGTAAGATAAAACCATGTTCCTCAAAACCATGAGTACACAAAACCATTGACCCCAAAAATTATTTTTTGCTACTAAATTTCCCATTATTAAATATTTTTCTCATGTGCAACCCACACAAAATATTTAATCAATGTCACATACAATTTTACAAGTGGACCCAACAAATATTTAATGTGGCTAATCACATCACTAAAAATGCACCATAAATTAATATTATTTTAAATAATTAAAATAATTCTTCCTTGTGCAAGGTGTACAACACCCTTTTTCTAATAAATAATAAGCTTAGTCTCGCTAGTATTGACCTGCAACCAATACCTTTGCAAAAGTGCTTAAGGAAAAACAAATTCTCTTGTATTTATGTTCAAGGTCCATATAATCTTGATATGATATATGTGATGTGTCAAATATGCATTTAAGTACATCATTTTTAATGTAAGATAAGCTATCATAAGGCTAGGTTTAACTTATAGTTATTTTTGATGTAGTCATTATCCCAAATTTGTAATAAGCTAATAAGCTTTTGTGAGTTGATCTCCTATAGTGCATAAGTGACCTATAGGAAAATGTAGACTTTTAATTCATAGTGATTTTTATTATCTATTATTTTTTAAGGATTGGAAGTATTTAAAATACCATAGGGAAGCTACTAGATTGTGAGGGTCTATTTATCCTTGCTCAAAACTCTGATAGATCAACTTTACAACCTTGGAAAAATATCAGACATCTATCTCAAAAGATGCACTTGTCATAGATGTGGATGTGTTTTGAAATATAAAGTAGATATATATTTTTTGGGATTTGAATTAAAATATTCCTAGGATGAATTCTTGTTTTTTAACAATGTGAATTAATTTCATAAATTAACACATTTAAATACCAAGGAAAAATGAAAAGTTGCATAAACATGTACCAAGTCAAATCCCAATAGCTAATGGAAAATGGTAGGAGACCTGACAATTTACAAGTTTAATTTTAAGGTCAATCCTGAGAATTGTGAGATTAACCCAAGATAAGGCATGAAAAATCTCATGATAATGATTGAATACGTGGAAGTGTGGGCTATTAATGTTGGAAAATATGTGGAAACATGTAAAATTTGGGCAATAATAAGTTTGAATTTACAAAAAGTGTGAAAGTATTAATAAATGATGAAGGATAGTGGTCAAATAATGGGTCAAATATAACACAACAATGTGCCACTTGTTTCTATGTAATTATATTGAATCATTACATCAAATGGGTCCAAAAATACATGAGAATTTGTATGGGTGTGAACGTTTTACCATTACAAGTATATAAAATTTGTATCTTGGAAATAAATAACCTTAAAAAAACTATTTAGAGAATAGATTAAATATAATTCAAGCCCTATATAAATGATTGAGTTGTATATGATCAATCAATTAAAATAAATTAATTTTAATACTATAAATGAACTTGTTGAAGCGAAATTGTGAAAAATTAGAGACTAAAGTTTCAAATTTGTGAAAGAGGTATGTGTAGGATCATGATGGGCCAAAAAGTGGATATGATGATGGGTATGTGGCTGATGATTTTTTTTACCCAAAATTGATGAAGCGAAAAAAGGTTTTTAAAGGAGAATCTCAGCTTTCCACAAATATAAATTATGCTATACTTTGAATTTAGTAAATAATTTTTATTCATTTTCTATTATAATTATGACTAAAGTCGATTGATAGGTTGATTGAAAAACATCTATAGATTTCAAACGATATCACATTTTTGAATCCAAAACATGTGTCACATTCTATGCTTCACATACTATAGGATTAAAAAGAAAAATTTAATTTCATGAATTTTTGACCAAGTTAAGGTGGTTAGACATGAGTTTTTATATTTTTTAAAATTTGTAATAAAAAAATAATTAATTATTTACTTGGAAAAAATTACAAAAATATGAATCACATCTAGACCTGAGTCCTCTACTTATATCTAAAATCTTATAAAAAATATTATCATTTTATTGTGGTTAGGGTGGTCGGATAGACACCTACTTCTTATTTTTCCACAAATTTAAGTACTACTGCATTGAAATTTCAAATTTTCTGGTCAAATAGATTTTTTTTTTAAATAAACCTAGTAGTTTAGAAACTACATTCAATTTTCTATAGATTCTATTCTTACATATTTTTGAAATAATATAGATAACTTATTCAAATTTTTTAGTTGCCTAACTCATATTTTTGATTTTTTGCCACTTAAGGGCCTATTGTTTCCATGATTATTCTACACATACCGGGATTTGAATGATGTGGTGCTAACATAAATAAATATGAAATAAATTGAAACTATATTTTGGATCAAAGACGTGATGACTAAGATATGATAACTCAATGGCTTGGTACAAGATGACACTTGTAATCAAGTCTAGCTAGAACAATTTGATCTAGTTGGAGTAATCATGTCCTCTTTATAAACCTTAAGTACCTATAAAAAGTGCTCACCTAATCTACATTTGAATAAGGAAAATAAAGTGGTTCTAAGAAGTACCATTGAAGCCTACTTGCACTAATTAAAGTGTAGGGTTTCCTTGTATATTAGTCAAGGATTGAGGTTTAGTTAATAGTAATTAAAGAGATAAAGTGAGGAAATAGAAGTAAATAAGGGAGGTGGTAATGTATGTTGCTGATCTTATATTGAATCAAAGTAAATACAAAATTACAAGGAATAAGGTAACCAACAAGCTGCCAAGATTATAAAGGAAATATTACATTTCAACAACCAACATAACCTAAAAATGCCATTACAAAATAGCACGATCAAATTCTAAACTTCATTATACATTCAAGTTGTTTGGAAAATAGAATATCTTCTTTATGTAGGCCTAAAATTTGCAAATTAATCTTATCTAAGTGTTTTTTTATCTTCATGTTTTCTTTAGGGCCTCCCTAAAACTAAGAACCTGGAAAAATAATTTGGAAAATGATATTAGAGTAAAACCTTAGCATTTATGCTTTATGATTAACATTATGATTTGAAAAAGCTACCTAGATCAAGTAATTTTCTATATATTAAGAAAAATACTATATCTCATAGAATTTGCAACAACTTTATTCTAAAGACCTTGAAACAATGGAAAATGGATTCGCTTTCATATGGTTTAGAACATAGAGAAAACCCACTTCACAATTTTCTCATTGAAGGGAAACTCGGAAGATCTCAATCTAGAGTATGCAAAGGGGAAAGAGATCTTGTAATAGGGTTGTCCTAGGGTCTTATTGTAAACTAATGAAGGGTTCACCACCAATATAGGTCTTTGAAAGATAAATGAAATGCAAATCATAATGCTTAAACCTAGTATCATGCAATATTTCACTAAATGGCCTATAAATGCATATAAATCAAAACAAAAAGCTGCAAGATGGAATGTGTGTACTTGGAAATCTGGAGATGACTGAATGGAGGCATAAAATGTTGAAAATACTAAAATTTTGGCACATTGGGACTCATACGCTACTTTAGGAATAGCAGTCCTAGGTTAAGGTTTTTGGGCAAGAATTAGTTTTTGGAAAAAGGGTATCTAAAACTATAAAGATCTAGAAAAATGAATGTAATGGGAATCATACGTCACTTCTGGCGTATTAATCTCATTACACTTTTTCAGGAATTCAAAGTTTAGATCTATGCCCCAATCTCTACTCTTTCCTTCCAAACTGATGTTCATGTTCGAATTTGTAAAAATACCTGCAAAATAGAATATAGACTTGATTTGCTTATGGGGGGTTTGAATTGGTCAAACCCCTAGTTTGGTAGTTAAACCTTGATAAAAATAATGAAACTTGAATGTGAATATGAACATAAACCCTAACCTTAAGTGTGTCTAAGATTAGGAAACCATAAATGCAATGCAACCATATTATAATGTGTAAGAATGAGATGCATGAATGAAGCTTGAATGTAATGACTCACTTTGAGAGATGTCAAATCACTCTAATAAGTCAGGATGATGCATATTCCTTCCTTATGCTGAAAGTAGATTGATAATGGAGAATGGAATCACATATGAAACAAGTCATTAGGCTTTATTTGATGGCTAGCTGCATCTCCCCAACCTAGAATCCATCATGATTCACCATAGAAAACCTTGATCAACCCTTGACAATGCTAGATCTTGGATGAAAGTGAGCTTGAAGATCTACAAAAACACTCTAATGCTGGTCCAAGATTTCAACTTTTATTTTCTTTTGAAACTTGAATGCTCTTGTGAAAGAATGCTTGAAGAACTTGAATGCTTAGATCTTGAAAATGCTTTCTTGGATTGAAAAATGACTTATAAACTTGCTTATATAGGAATTTACTCCTAATTTATCATTATTCAGATCTCAAAAGCCAACATCAACCAAAAATTTGAATTAAAAAGTTGAATTTCTTGTTCAAACCCTAAAAAATCCCCAAATGGGACTCATACACTAGCCCTAGTGTATGGGTCCCACCCAAGGGGACTCATATGCCCAAAGTGGTGTATGGGTCCCACCTTATATTTTCAGGGTGGGTTGCTAAAATTTTAAGTGTTTTTGATGATTTTGTCAGGTTTTTAGTTGAAACAAGCCTCAAGATCTGAAGTAATGGGTATTTAATGCAAGGGTACCAAAATAGGTCCAAATTAGGCAAGGTATTGTACTATCCTCAAGAAGGGAGTAAATTCCTATTGCCATAGACCTAAGCCCAAAATAGCTTCTTTGCAACATAAGACATGATCAAAATTAGTAGGAAGATGTAAATGAAAGTAGCAATCCATTTTTTAATCCACAAAAAGTCAATGTGTTGACAAAATGGGCATTTCACTGGCTGAACCATCATACACCTTACCTATCACCTACAAGAAGCTTGAAGTGTAAAATTTTCCAAGCCAAAATCTAAGCATTAGCCTTAATTTTATATTTCTAAACTTGAGCACTCAATTTTTTCCAAGTATTTTATTGGAACCTACATTTCCATTTCTAATTCAATCTAGGTTTTAATGAAAAAGTTGGCATGAGATTCAAGTAGACCTTTTGCAAAGGAAAGACAAAAAACTAGTACTTGGGTAGACACCATGAATCTTTAAAAAAATTGTAGTGCAAGGGGATGCAATGCTTCATAAATAGGTCTATAGGAATCAATGACTTAATAAAAATAAAAAAATCTTTTACATATTTCTTAAACAAATTTTATTCTTAAGATTTTTCCAAGTAGCCCAATCTAGAGAATTAGAATCCCATAGGTTCCCAAACTATCAAACCCCTTTATTAAATAAATAATAAGCATGCCTTGGAAATGGAACATCAAGGGCTTGAGCTTTATATTATAGCATTCTACCCCACCAAGTAGAGGAAGACCCAAAACTCAAACCATTTTGTAGGGAATAAATTTTCTAGTTTAAGCAATTGTAAGCTTGTTACCAAGCCTTCCTTACTGACTATAAATGAAATTAAGCTTTAATATGAAAGAAAGGAGTTAGTGGAATTTATCTTCTCAACTAATAGATTTCCATTTACTTTTAAAATTACCATGAATAATATGATGATGCACCAAATTTTTCCATGGCTCTTCTGCAATAACAACACTAATCATCCATTTCATTGAAAAAAATACCCCTGAGTTTTGGGATCCAACATGTCCAACCCACCTTTAACTTTAGTCTAGATACAATGTAACCAAGAATTTGACTTAAAACCATCATTATTAGGGTGATCCCACAAAGCTAGTTTACAATTTATGGGAGTTTTTGATTTTTGTTGAAATCACACATTTTTATAAAATATAATTAGTTAAGCCTTAAAAATTTCCATTTAAAGCATTACAATTGAAGAGGGTTTGATCAAACTACCTTAGATCAAACCCCCTTGGATAAAACCTTGCTAGTTTTAAACCATACCTATAACGAAGTCTCCTTTACACTTATCAAAATGTTGATAAAAACCACTTTTGATTTACCTTTTGGGGATCAAATGAATTCATTTAAAATTTAATTTTTGTAAGTATGTAGTCCTTATTATAAGCTTCCCAAAAGTATAATTTTAAATAAATTTAATTTAATTATTATATTTATTTTTATTTCTTGTGAATATAGGTTTTCACCAAAAATCAAGCTCTTTGTTTTGCACATGTGGAAAAATAGAAGATTATTAAAAATAAAATAAAAATATGAGTGCACTAGATATTGAAGTCCTTGATCCAATAGAAAATAAATTTTTAATTTCGATAAATATAAAAAGTTGTGTTATGTGGTTCCATTTATGCCGAATTGTAATTAGTTTGACTTCAAAACTTGATGAAGGGAAAAATATCCATAAAACACTATGAAACCAATTGGAAGCACTAGATATCAAAGTTACAAATCTAAATTTGAAAAAAATAGAATTTTATCCTTCATGGATTTTTTGTGTTATACGGTGAGCGTCACTCCTTAAAATGGTGTTTAAAAAATAGTTTTCAAAGGAGATGAATAAAGAAGTGCAATCGATTCCAAATTTTTGAAAAAATAAATTTAGAATCTATAGAAAAATGTCACAAATTACTAGTTTGCATCATGTTCAAATTCCTCACCTGGTTTAGCCACTATAGTTGCCCAAAACTAAAGATTTAGTTAGAAAAAATCAGTTCAATGTCTAGTTTGGCCAAAAATTGTAAACCAGTATTGTGGGATCACCCATCACTCCAATTAGACCATAAAAAGATAAACAATTTTATTTAGATATCTTCATAGCATTTTTAGATGACATCCAATAGTAGGAGTAATACAATGAGAGAAAGTTATGGTTCATAACTCAAGAATCTTGCTAGATAAAGATAAAAAATGTTCCTCTATGTACAAATATTTTTTAACTTGTTTAAAAATCATTTTCACATGTCTAAAAGGGAAACATCCAACCTAGAGGGAATTCCTGGGTAACAAAGAATCTACCCATGTTGAATTTACTTCCACTTTTTAGGAATCCACTAAGGGACTAGAAGTGTTTGCACTTTCAAAAATTAAATTTTATGGTGAGATAACTTAGAACCAAAATCCTCACAATAAATATTAAGGAATTCCATCACATTATTAATCTCCTTTTCATAATTTTGAAGAAAAAACATGTTGTCATAAAAAAAATGTGAGTTAATCACTGATGCATTGTTGGGAATGGAAATTTATCTTATCATTTTCATTTGGTTGTATTTGTGCAATAGTTAACCAAGACCATCACCATCGAGAACATATAGAAAATATGACAAGGGATAACCTTGCTTGATTGAACATTGCAAGGGAAATGTGCCTAAAAATTCTTTATTTATAACCAACTGAGCATTGACATCATTCAATAACATTTGAGCATGCTTACATTATCTTAGGACCAAAACTTAACCATTGTAAGACCTTGAGAATAAAACTCCAATGCATTCTATCATAAGCTTTATTGAAGTCTAGCTTGACAAAGAGAGCAATTTGTCTTGATTATCGGGCCCATTCTAAAGTTTCCCAAGAAAGGATGCAATTGTCAAGGATAAATATTACACCAAGTAACCTAGTTTGTTCTACCCTAACAATATCTTTCTTCATAATTTTAATTCTTGCATAAATGGATTTAGCATTGATTTTGTAAGAAGTGTTAAGTAAAGCCATTTAACACCATGTCCAAAAATAGTATCATCATTTTTCCCTTTTAGAAGAATTTTGATTGAGAATTTATTAATATTAGGCCCTAATTACCCTTGCTCCAAAGCCTCCAAGTATAATATATAACATTAATATTTAATATGATGCCACATTGTTTGATAGAACTCCACTAAAATCTCATGAATTCTAGAAATTTTAATAGAGGACATAAAAAACACTGCATGTTCTAGGTCTTCAATAGAAAGAATATAGTCTAAAAACTAACTATATTTAGCACCCACTTTCTTAAGATTTATTTATTTATTTTGCACTCAATTTAATCATGTCCTTTTTTTCTTGAGTCCTTTCCTTTTTGTGTGTTTTAGTAGTCTATGACCTGCTATTGATTACTAATATGAGAAAGTTTGATTTGGCCATATTTATTTATATTATACCTCTAATTTTTGTATCATGGCCCCCTTTCATGATATAGTTAAACACCCAATTTGAGAAACCAAAAATTGGCTAGGTGTGAATTTTATTGGGTTGTCAAAGTTTCAAGGTCATTCATGCCTACATACCTTATCGATTTTGAATCTCCACTTTGATCCTTCTGAAAATTTGTCTAAGTATTGAATTTGTTGGTCTTTTGGGATATTAGGGTTTCCCTTACATTCCTACCCATTTTATGCATCCATGATCCTTAAGGTTTGAAGGTTTGAATTTTCCTCTTTGTTATTTCAATGGTTTCTTAGAGTTTTGCTTCTCCCAAAGTCAATCATTGACATCCTTGATCTTCAATGTTTGAAAGTGTTCTAAAATTATTAAGTCACATGTCTATCAAAATTTTATACTTCCTCCTCCATCCATCCCTTCCTTCTCCAATCCATCAAAAAATTGTTAATTAGACTTTCAAACTTCCTCATGCCTTCATCCCCATTGAACTTGTCTTCCTGATCCTTCTTTCCTTGAAAGTTTAATACCTTGATATTTCCTTCATTCCACTTAAAATTCCTCTTTAATTTAACATTCATCATTTCCCGCCCATTCATTATTTCCTTCTATTTTTGATGCACCAAGGGTTCACATTTCCTTTTTTATGTCATCATGCTTCTGGACTATCAGAGTTTTGCATCCCCCATCCCATTGCTATGGTGTTCAATAGAGGCTCAATGTTCAATGATAAAGTTCTTTGTTTGGATATTGAAGGTGGAAATTCCCATCCTTGGTCCAATAGGTACATGATTCAAAGGGACCCAAATGGTGTGATGTCCAACAAATTGTTTGTATTAGGATAATGGTGGATTTCATGCTTCTCTCCCAAGTTTGATGGTCTAGTGGGTATGTGATGGCTTGATACTTTAATATTTTTTCTTCGCTTTTTCAAGGTTTTGATCATTTTAATCCTTCATCATTCAAAGGCCTAATAAAGTATAGAGTGAATATTTTAATGGATGAAATGGTCCAATGGAAAGTTTCTCCTCCATTTTCTCCACTAAATCAAATTAATGGTGTCAACTCACCCAACTACTTGAAGTAAATAAAGATGTCATCCATCAATCTAAAGCATCCATTTGAGTAGGATTCATCCCTAGATATCAATTTTAATGGTGTTACAATGCATCAATTATGGTTTTATTCCCTATAGGTGTTAAAACATGATATGAGATTATTTTCAAAGGAAGTTGGCTCGACTATGGTCTCTAGACAATAGAAAGTTGCAAGGAAACCATTGAATCCAAGTCTAGTTCATTTTGAGTGATCACAAACTTGTGAAATCAAAGAAGGGAAATATTGTTGGTGGGTTTTATTGTAGAATGTCTCTAATATAATAGGTATGTATCTAGGAAAGTTTTTGATTCCTACTTGGGGACACATTTATTGGCATGAGTGTAATATTGAGTTAGATAAGTGTAACAATAATTTGAAAATATTTAAATCCTTTTAATAATATTTTTCATATTATATGTGAATGCATCTGATTCTAAATGAATTGATAAGTATATTTTTCCATAAAATTCACAATTTGTGTTGGATGTAAATGCATGGCTCATTCTTCTTTCAATTTTAGTTTTCTTTCTTTGAAAGTGTTGTGAATCAGTTTCCCAATTAGATAGGAACCATTCTAGAAACTTTTCACCAATCTTGCATCATAAAAAAAAAAACAAAAATTATTAGTGTAGGAGTAGGAGTTCTTTTGTGCATTCATGACCCATAGTATAACTAGAAGTTTATATTTAAGAGATCTTTGTTAATGAACCTATTTCATGTGGGTCATGCTTGCATAGTTGCATAAGCTATATATGGGTTTTTCAGATAGCTAAATTTTGTGGTTTCCATCATAGCATCCACAAAATAGGAATTTGTCACATTTTATGGGAAGTATGGTCTACCTTGCCATTGTAACACATTACTAGGGAACAAGGTCATCCATCATTGCAATTATAATTATCAGGCCACCTTCATATCACACATTCCCATAAAGACCCTTTCCTCATTCCTAGTTTCCTTGTTGATTATGTGTAGGATAATTCTAGCTTTGTATAACATAACCTTGATTCTATGGTGCATTGTATTCTTGATTTTTTTTGTAGTTTAAGTGATGGTTTTCAATAATATTTTTAACACTATTCACAATCATTTAACTACTTTACATGTTTTGGTTCCATTGGGGGAATAGTAGAATACTTCACACTTAAAATTAACATTACCCATCATAATTTTTAAAAAATACTGCAATATGAGGTTGCATGTCTATCAAGGCATATGGAGCATTTTAGGATATATAGAAAATGGGGAATAATACAATACTAATTACCCAATCTCTCACTATAATAGTTGGTTGCAAGTTGAGCTTCCCTTAGGTTTTTCTACATTGAAACTTTGATAGATATTTGTTTAATCCATGTGGATATTTATTCCATTTGTTGTTTTAGATTTCTATTTTAACTGTAAGAAGGTTCACCCAACATCTCAAGCTACAATATAGTATCCATAATCTTCCTTTTATGCCAATTTGCATTGAACAAGTTAACATTGAATATGTCCAGTTAGGCCTTTATTCAACCATTTCTTTGTAATACTACCATGTATGGCCTAAGGAATATTTGAACAAAAATCCTCAAACCACTAGCCATATTTGCACATAATCTCTTTGGAAAGATATAGGATTTCCTTGAGCACAATGATGTTTCAATAAGACATATCTAGGTAATAAAAAACCACAAGGAAGCTTGTTTGGACATCATCTAGTTCCATTTTCATTTCATTCTTATCAATGTGTTAGAACCAATATTCTATTCATTGAGTGTTGCTATGAAGATTAAAATATTATGGGCATCATTATTGACATCCTCCACCCTCTAGGATGTCTTTTATTCCTTACAATTCTTGTAAACATATTCAAATCTATTATAGGGCTTCACAATAGTGAGCTTGTGCTCATAAATGATAATGGGATTATATATGTTAAATATTAGCATGCATGACTATTTTTTTTTAAGCAAAAGTGGTAGACCACTATAATATTAATAATATAATAATAAGATAATACAAAATCCTAGTTCAGGAGGGCATACTGGTAGGAAAGAACCAAGAAGAAAACCTCCGGTTATAGCCCAGTATGCATGACTATTAGTGCCTCCACAATTAGATTATTTACTTGCAAAGAAGTAGATAAAGAAATATCTTTATATCTTGAAACAATGTTACTATGAACAATATTACAAAAAATTCCAAAAGGAGGTTCAAATAACTCTCCTAAAGTACCTTTTTACTTTTTGTTAGATTTTAAATGTGATGAATTCATCCTCTTCTTCAAAATCACATAAGGATTCCATTGTGTGGACTTGATGCACATGGGACAATGGTCTTGTGCAACATGATAGTTCATCATCATCTACTTGTGCATCTACCTAACCTTATTAACAATAACTTCTAGTTCATAAATTAGGGTTCCATTTAGTAAGGTTTCAATCTTCACATAGGCACATTCAACCTCTCCATCTTCAAAACACACCTTAATATGATCTTCATTATCAATTCTTTCACACGTGCATTGCTTAATTTGTGCATGGTGTGTCTTTCTAAGTCTCTCTACCATAACTTCATTTAAAATGATCTCTTATCACCTCATAAAATATCTCCATGCACATAAAATATCTCCATGCACATTATGCTTAGTTGATGAGGTCTCCAAATTCATATTTCATACTAATTTATAAAAGTTATATCCATGTTCTCAATTGACCAAACCATTTAATGCATAAAAGAGTTAAGACCTTATTCAAAAAAATTCCTTGATTGAAGAGTAGGTTGACACCACAAAGTGGAGAATTTGTTTCACAAACATCTCCATATCACACCTCTATATTGGGTTAGAATTATTAATTTGAGCAATTAACTTACACGTCCAAGTAACAAGTTATTAGTGAACACTCTAACATTGATGAAACCATCCAAATAACCAATCAAATACGTGCTTAGTAAATTCAATAAAAGAATCTTCATATAGGTCATCATCAAGCAACTCCTCACCATTGATGAATATTTGCTAGTAGCAAGTATTTAAACTTCAATGAATTCCTAAACTTTGTGTGAGAACCATTTGTAGATTTTTTCATACAATATTTTCCAAATAATTCTCTTGATAACCATATAGATTTATATAATTTCCTAACAATAGAACCCAAATTTTTTAACTATAGGGGTCATTCTTATCTTTTCTCCATTTTCTAAGGTTAACACATTATTGTAGCCTCTAAACATGTATTGTGATCATGGAAAGGCTCAACACCTTTGTTACAAAATCATGCATTAAAATATTATGCTAAATAAAATGATAACTTATGTACAATTACAATTATTTCTTACTAAATAGATAAACATGAACAAAGCTAAATATGAAAATGAATAGAGCAAGATTAATCTATACATTTAGAGTTCAGTTGTTGTTTATAATTGATTTGTATAATTATTCACAACATAGAGTTTTATATATAGTTTTCCCCAATGCTCAAAGCCTCATATAACTAATTATATCACAAAGTATAATTAAGATAGAGTAAATGATGTAATATGCCCTTTATGTTGGTGTATAGATCAAGCACATTATAGAATGTTAGATTAAAATAAAGTGGAAATTAAATAAATTAATAAAAAATATTCATTAAAATTGGTTAAAAATTCACTTAAATAAAATTAAAATATGAAAATTCTACCATGGTTAATTTTATTTTAATGAATACGAGTCTAGATTATCATTTATAAAATAATATTAGACATTTTCGCAAAATAACATGGGTGGATATAAAATCACACCACTAGAGTCCATATAGGGCTAAGCCTAGAGATTAAAAAATAGAAAAAACTACAAAGATGCTAGGGGGATAAAGTAGTAACAGAGAGGGGAGGAGAAGGATCTCAGTCATTCAGATTTCCCCTTACATTTAGTAGGGTCCACCCTATCATCATCCTTTTCTTGTATATTTCTTCTTTTTTTGACTAGCATAGGTTGTGGAAATGGTAAGAGATAGAAGTTGAAACTTGGTGAGTCAAATCAACTAGGGAGAACCACTAGTGAGCCACCTACAGAAGTTCACTCTTGTGGGTAGTGAGGAGGAAAGGAGTGCTAATGGTAGGCCTTGAACAACTCCATTGACCACTATCCTTCTTGGCTAAGGGAGAAGCTTTGGAGAAAGTCTGTAGATACCTTGACAGGAAAGACTACATCCATGCTAATTCTTGCTGGGGAAGCAAAGAAACCTCTAAAATAAGAGGCAGGTAGCTTTGGCCACCACACACAGGGTATTTCCTAGTGGTAAAGAATCACTTGTAAGTGGGATACCTCAAGTGCAACATTGTTAACTTGCATTTAGATCCACAATAAGACATTAAAACATATCATATCTTTAGAAAACAATGAAACATGTCAAGTAACAAAACAATTGGAAAAATGGTTTCATCTCAAAAAAATCAGAGAAGCAAAGTAAGAGTTGGGGTGTTTCTCCATTGGGATGGTTATTTTTTTTGAAATTCAACAATTTTTTATATTCTTATCTCCAAAAAATTAACTATTTTTTATGTCTTGAAATGGAGGCCCATGGCATAAAAGGATTTGTGATGTTCCTCAAATATTGCATCCTAACATTTGATCCCATCACTTTCACCATGTTAGGAACACCAATGTGGATTTTCTTGTACAATCTACCATTAAAATATTGGTTATTTAACATTTTATTTGATATTTATAATATCCACAATGATTTTATTTTAGTAGATCCAAATGTGTTGGAAGGAAATGATAGAATCTATTCTCTCTTATGCACCAATGTGGACTTTTCTAAACCCCTTCCAACCTCAATATAGTTTAAATCCAACTTTGATGATCAAAAAGAAATGGTTGAGCTAGAAGCTCCTTTTCACAAGAAAGTTAAGGAAATAAAAATTATTTCCTTTCTAGTGATATAACATAAGATGACTACATATAGGAAATAGATGCAAGAAAATCAAATAACCCCCCATATTACTATGGCTCTTCTGACCCCCTCAATACCAAATCATGCTGCCAAATTAGATGACACAATAGATCAATTCCCATAATTTGAATCTAGTTCAATTTTGGTGTAGGACAATTCCAAATCCACCTATGATAATGCCCTCAAATAATTTGGTATCTTTTCTATTAAGAAATTTTTCATTGAAGCAAATGTTTAAATAAATTAAGGTGAGGAGAATGTTGAGCTACAACTCATATGGACTAGCTAGACCTCAAACCTAGGACCTTCCATTTGATACTATATTTCTCTACCAATTGAGCTACTAGCCCCTCTTTGGACAACCCATCATCAGTCTAGGTGTGGCTTATTTCCAACAATCCCCTTTAATCAATACTATTTATTCTTAGGGATCATAGTTTGGATTTGATACCAAATGTTAAGGTACAACTCATATGGAGTAGCTAGGACTTGAACCTAGGACCTTCTATTTTCTATTTAAGTGATCTCTCAATTGATCTACTAGACTTTCTTTGGCTAGCCCATCACTGATTTAGGTGTGGCTTAATTATAAATAAAAAAATTCTTCAAGAAAAATAAGTTTAGAAAGAATGATGAATTGGTTAATATCAAGGAGGTGACTGTTAGCTAAGCTAAATCCAAATCTATAAGACAGATTGTAGAAATCCCAAAAAAAGAGGTAGGAAAACAAATAATAGGAGAAAATGGAAGAGTAAGTGAATCAAAATGCAAAACTAAAAAATATATCTATGCTTTTGAGATGTGGGAAGGAGTTCCTTTCATGAAGTCAATGAAAATCCTTATGTGGAATATTGGGGAAATAAATTTCCTAACAAAAATTATTTAAGAAAGTGTCAAATTGATCACACTTAATATGGAATAATTCCATTACACAAAGAAAAATTAGATAAAAATGAAGTATTTAATGTATACTTTTATAGAAATGGAAAAAGTGGACTAGTCTTTTTGTGGGAGTGATTGGTGTCTCAAGGGGACTTGGAAATCTATGAAATTCATCTCTAGTCAATGTAATTACAATCAATTAAGTCCATAATTGGTAAGTATGTTGCAATGTTTCAAGCCTTAAGTCCAACTTGTTTTTTTTTCTTTTGAATGCGTATGGTCCCATTGTTTGCATTTCCAAAAATAATTTATTGGATCAACTCTCTCCAATATTTTCCTCTAAATGCTAGATCTCAACTTCAATATTAATTTAGATTTTAATGTTTTCCTAATCTCTCAAGAAAGGGGGTAACTAATAGAATTATAAAACCCCAAAAATATTTCAAGAATGTTACTTATAATTTTTTGGTTGATATTCACACTTAAAATGGGATATTTACTTGGAATAATAGGAGTTTTGGGTATCAATTACACTACTAAACATCTAGATAGATTTCTTTGTTGTAACTCTTGGCTAAATTTGGATTCTTTTTGGGAATCTCAACTAAACATCTAAAAAAATAGGAAATAGGAAAAATGTATCATCTACTTGCAATTGGAGGTGGACAAAATGTTGGGAAAAATAGGCAAAGTTTTAATTACATTTCTAAATATATGGATAGATGATCTAGAATGAAAAAAATTTAAAGCCAATAGAAAAGTAAATATTAATTTCATTACTCAATAAGTTTAAAAAATTCTTTGTATGGTCATATGATGAGCTAAAATACTACAAAGAGGACTTGTTCCAACACACCATTCCCTTGGATCTAGGTAGAAATCTATTTATGTAGAAATAAATGAATATCAACCTCAAGTTGGCCCCCCATATGCAAAAAAATGATGAAGCTAAAAGAGGGTGGTATAATAAAGTCAATTAGGTATTCAAAGTGAGTGTCCAACCCTATCATAACAAGGAAAAATAGATACATAAGACTATGTAGATTTTATAAATTTGAACATCAAATCCCTTACGGAGAACTATCTATTGCCAAGCATGAACCATTTATTGCAGAGAGTGACATGGTTAGAGTTGATGTCAATGATGGATGAATTATTAAGGTATAACCAAATTACAATAGAAAATATGATAAGTTAAATAAAACACCATTCATAACTCCATGGGGTACACTTATTATGTCAAGATACATTTCACACTAAAAAGTGTGGGGGCCACCTTGCAAAAAGAAATGGACATTAATTTTATTGGTATGATAAATAATATGGTGCTATTCTATCAAGATGACTTAACTATGTATTTCAAGAATATGCATGACCATTGCAAACACCTAGAGTTAATTAAATATAATGATGTTTGGAGTATGGGATTTCTTTAAATCCCAAGAAATGTGGGTTTGACATAGAAGAGGACAAACTCCTTATATATAATGTTCAATGAAGGAGTAAGGATTGGTCCTAAAAGATTCATGACCAGTGATTGACTTCATCTCTCAACCCAAGATAGTCATGGCAATGCAATCTTTCTTTGGATAAATTAAATTGTTTAGGAGGTTTATTCCTAAATTTGTTAAGAAGATGAAGGTCATATCAAAATTTATCAAGAAAGTACAATCAACTAGTAGATATAAGAAATCAATTGATTCCATCATGGAAATAAAGGATGCATCAAGAAGACATTGATATTGGTAAGCCCTAACTACTTAAAGCCATTTCAACTATTTTCCCTTGATTCCTTCTATACTAATTCTATAGTTCTCCAAAATGAAGATGTTGGATATGAAAAATAATTTATTTCTTTAACAAATCATTACAAAATTCTAAACTAAATTTATCCATCATGGAGAAGTATTCCTATTCTCTTGTCAAGGCTATTTAAAAAATTAGATCTTATCTCATAGGAGCAAAAATCACTACCTACATGGCTCATACTTGTGTAAGGAATATATTTGTTCAATAATAATCTCCAACAACCTCAACCTCCACCTTAAAAGCAGTAGCTTCCACATCAATAAGAATAATAGAGGAGGATACCAAAAAGGATAGCTTCTAACCACGTCCACAATACCCAAATCCACCTCAAATAGAGAGGGCTCCACCTTGATAGGAGCAAACGATTGTAGAACCCAGTAGAAATCCAACCTTCAGTAAAAAAAGGTAGACATAACATCCTTTGGTAGACCAAGCATCGGGAGCAATAATAATAATGTAAAAAACATCCCCGTCAATAGCCAAAGGGAAGAAATAACTCCCTTTAGTAGCATTGAAAATTGGGTAATTAGGAAGAGCATAAGATATCGCCCATCCAACACCCAAATAAAAATAATATAGGTAGCCACCACATCTATAAAATATCACGCAACAAAACCCATACAACCACTGAACAACACCACCACAAGGAAGAGATTCCTTCCTAGAATAAAAAATAATATCCCCTTTCAACCATAAAAGCTTCACCTTCCAACAGGGGATCAATGTAACTTTCATCCAAAATATAAGCTTTTGGGTTAACATCTAGATAACCCAGCCAAAAGGACAAAGCCCACAACAACAACCACTGAGAAACCAACAACCACCACTCTCCAAGAGCAAAAGCAACTAAAATGATACTCTAAAAAGTGCTAAACACCAAGGCCCTAAAGTAGTGAAAGATCCTCTCTAATAGGCTCACAAACCTCCAAAAACATCAAAGGAGCAAGAGCACCAATGAATAACAGAAGGAAGGACAGGCAAGGAGAACCTACAAAAGAAGAGAGATGGAAGTCAGCCAAAGCATTAAACTCAACATCCTCACCAACATGCCAGTAAAGGAAAAAATATAGCCAACACTCTAAATATAATCCTTCCATAGGAAAACCAACCCTCACACCAAATACACAGGAGGCAAAACACCCTAGCAGCCCACACACCACCAAGGACCCATAGCGCAACAAAGAGGGAGTACAACTGCCAACACCTGGGCAACTAAAGAAACGGAAGACAATGGGACCCAACATAGAAGAAACAAAGAGAGGCAACCAAAACATGAAGCACAACATCCTCCTCGACATGCCAGTCAAGGATAAAATGAGGCCAAAACTCCATAAGAACTCCTACAACTAGAAACGCAAGCCTCACACCATTCGCCAAAGGGAAAAATGTAGGAAAGACCTCCAACAACTTGAGTGCCCCAAAATCCCCAGCTAGAACAGTAAAAAAAAGGTTTGTAGGGGTACATAGACCAACAAACATAGGCAACAAAAGGAACCCAAGAAGGAAAGAGCAAACCATGTAGGAGAAATATTAGGAGCAGGACAAAACATTAAGCATGCCATCTACTCCAACACCTTATTAAAAACCCAAATGACCTTAATAAAAATAAAGTAAAAACAAATAATAGAGATTAACAAAAATTAAATTAAATTTTTCATCGAAACTTAATCTTGATATGCTAGAAAATGAGAGAAAATAAGAAAATAAAATTTAATAAAATAGAACATGTAAACCTAACTATGTTATGGAGAATGGAATTTGAGGACACGCAATAGTTTCTTCTCCTTCCTCTCACATCCCTCCTTCCTTTCATAATGAACTCTTTATGAGTGATAACCCTTTTTAATAAGTTATTAAGGATTCTAAAAAAATTGAGGATTGTCTTAAATCTTGAAGAGTAGGATGATTCCATCACAAAGAACCAGATTTAATCTAGCATTAAGAATTTCTTTAAAAATAATGTTATCTTTCACATGTTTCAAATTGTATGAGGTGGACAATCTTTTGAACTCTTATTTTAAATTGTTAAGCTACATAAAAAAGTAAAATGCATTTATGAAATACCTCAAAAACAATCTACATTATCCTCACATGTTTCAAGTTATATGATGGTTTGGTCTTTCTAACTCTTATTTTAAGTTGTTGAGCTATGTAAAAAAGTAAAGTGTATTAATGAAATAAATCCCTTACATATTTCAAATCATATGTGGTGGTTGGTCTTTCTAACTCTTATTTTAACTTGTTGAGCTCAGTGTGTTTATGAAATAAATTAAATTTATAAAGGAAGATGAAACAAGAAAAAGACTTTTAAAAATAAATTATATTTGTAAATTGAGTTTATAAAATAAGTTGAATTTATATATAATGTATTTGTAAAATAAAGTGAGTTGTTTTTATGATGTTATATGCTAAGGTAATGTTAATTGATGTTTTTTGAGTGATAATGCAATGATTAAATAAGAGGTTGATGGATATATGAATTA
Organism: Sequoia sempervirens; assembly: GCA_007258455.2. Taxonomy (NCBI): domain Eukaryota; kingdom Viridiplantae; phylum Streptophyta; class Pinopsida; order Cupressales; family Cupressaceae; genus Sequoia; species Sequoia sempervirens. The sequence continues at coordinate 175,196 of VDFB02337515.1, forward strand.
AGGTTTATCTTTCTATGCAACAACCCAAAATGTAAGTTCAAACATTTTTTCTTAAGTGGGCAAGTAACGAGTAGTTGGAAGGGGGTCCACTCCAACCCATAATTAAATTTGAATTCAAAAAATTAGTTGTAAAAATTGTAGAACTATGATTTGGAACTAGGATTATAAATTTACCCAAAGTTAGAAAGTAACAAATAGTTGGAAGGGGGTCCACTTCAACCCATAATGAAATTTAAATTTGAAAATTTAGTAGTAAAGGTGTAGTTGTGGTTTGAAATTATGATTATAAATGTACCCACAAATTCAACTCAAGTTAAAGAATGAGGAATCCTTCAACTCACTTACTTTTTCTTTGTATACGAAAATAATAATCTAAAATGATATCATATCATTTATAATTTTTCTTATTAAGAATAATAATTATTTGTGATATTATGAAAAAGAGATTTTAATTATTTTAACTAATTAATATTATGTGACTTTTCTCCAAAGTGAAAGTTTTTTTCACATTTGATTAAAATTTGAATTAATGAAATATTTTTTTAAATGATTAGATTTTACTGCAAGAATGTTTTATTGGTTCGAAGAGTTTTAGGGTTTCCCTTCCAGAAACATGTTTAGCATGGCCCGTGAACATAGTTGTCCCCAATCTATCTATTATGTTATATTCAACAGCTTATTCTAATTCTTGCTGTGTTCCCATATTTTTCATGTGCATCAGGATGGTTCAGCACAATGGCATCGGCCCATCACGCACTTCAATAATTATTTTTATGGATATCCATCAAGTCCAAAAAATGCCATTTTTGCTTCCACTAGAAGTATACTGGTTGTCATCAGGTTCGGATTCACATCTGCTAATTGCATTTGTTGAAAAAGTGAAATATGTTGATGGCCTCTCCATGCCCGTTTTGATTGAAATCCAAACCATGATAGTTCAGGCAATGGCATTTTGCCAAGAAATATTTTTGAAATAATCTACGTCCTCCATATATAAATGTGTGTGCTGGAACCCAAGTAAAACAATACAATTGTCTTACCATTATGCAACCTTATGTTAGGAGCTTGCCACACTTGGCATCACCAATAATCTCCACAGGAGCATTGTCCATCCTTGAAAAAATGGTAATGGTTGGCATCCCTTACAACAATTTCTCTTGCAGTGATCTTGGAGATGAACTTGCTTGCAGAATGACAGTCACCACATACTCTTAAGATTTTTGACAATTCGAATGGTTATTCCAGGAGGTGTATTTATGAGCCCAAATGCAATTGCAAGACGTTCACTATGGTGGCGAAGAATTTCTTCCTTCTCCTTTACATCATTTAACACAAACCTTATATCAGTAACATATCCTGCAACCTTCATCTCCCAAGATAATATCTCCAACTTCGTATAGATTTTGTGTATTTCTGGGTGTGACCTGTCTCCTCCAACGAAATTATGAACCTTTTTATTAACTTAATCCAACTGCATCCTGGTGTCTTTTGTATGCCTCCATCTTTCATCATTCTCCGTACTCTTTCAATGTCATCCCACCTGCCAGCTACAGCATAGATGTTTGAGAGAAGCACATAAGGTGCCGCGTTTTTCCAGTCCAACTCAAAAACACGTTCTGCTACCCATTCCCCCAACTCTATATTATTATATAGCCTACAGGCACCAAGCAGACTTTTCCACACAGCAGCTTTAGGTTGTACTGGCATTTGGTTGATAAAGTCACATGCACTACCAAGAAGGTCAACCATGCAGCTATAGTGCTCCATTCTAGGTTTGATTTTATAAAATTCACTCATGTCTTTGAAGCATTGATAGCCTTCATCCACTAAACCTGCATGCCGATAGAACACAAACAAAGGTGACTTCATTTGGTTTCACACCACTGATTTCCATCTGCTCAAAGAGTTTCAAGGCCTCCTTGCCACAACCATGCATGGAATACCCTGTTATCATCGCTGTCCAGGACACAACATCTCGGTGATGCATCTTATCAAATAAATAGCTTGCCTTCTGTATTGTCCCATATTTTGCATACATGTCAATGAGAGCATTAGCCACATCAACATGACAATCTAATCCATTTCTAGTGATTTTTTCATGGATCTCCCTGCCCTGTTCGAAAGCTGCAAAATTCGCACACACCGGAAGGATACCTGTGAACGTAATTGAATCTGGCCGCAACCCTACCAGTTGCATTTGCTGAAAAAGCTTCAGAGCCTCGTCTCCGTTCCCATTTTGTGCAAGCCCTGCAATCATGACATTCCATGAGAACAAATCCTGTTGAGGCATTTCATTGAAGACTTCCATTGCCTTGTCAACTAATCCATTCTGGGCATATCCTGCGATCATAACATTACACGAGACAACCGTTCGTTCCTGCATTCCATCAAACAATTCACGTGCCTTCTCCATGCTTACGCACTTTGCATACATGTTCACAAGTGCGGTTATGACAATCACATTAGAATAAAATCCACCTCTTATTATCCCTAAATGGATCTCCTTCCCCTTATTCAGTGACCCGAATCTTGTACAAGCAGGGAGAACACTGGCAAACGTGAATTGATTGGGACAAATACCCATTAATTGCATTCTGCCAAACAACCCCAATGCCTCCACAGGATCCCCTTGTGCTGCATACCCTGCAATCAGGGAAACTTCTAAGAGATGGGAAAGAATTATAGTATACTATGCAGATCGTTATTTTTCGGAAAATAAGAAATTATATGTTAATGCGTGATGAAAGTCATAAAAATTGCAGTTAATACTGTAAATTATAACAAATCTGATACTTTACGAGAATCTCTGAAAAAACTGCTTGAAAAGAAAAAAAACTTAACGATATCTCGAGTATCATATATAAATCATCATATGGAAAAAAAGCCATTATTATTTTTGTTAATGGAATGTTGATATAGAACTCATCATTGGGGAAATAAGGCGCGGCTTAACCGACACACTCTAAGGGTACACTCCTTAGGTGGCCGGTCCCATTCAACTGACAAAGTCGTACTTTTTCTGCTTTTTGATAGATTTCCGTTTGGATCTCCGTTTTCACGTTTAAAAGTTATGTTTTTTTTTTTACTCCCACATTTCATACAGGAATAAATATGTTGAATCTTTTCCTATAAATACTCCGCCGAATACTCCTTGCACAACATTTTAAATGCCATATCCTGCACTTATTTGTAGGAGATGATTTATTTAGGTGTATGCAAGTTTAATTAGAGATGCCCTATTAAGGGTGTTTAAATAATATTAAATTTTAAATAATTAATTAAAAATATATATATTTGATAATAAATATATATAATGAAAAATAATGAAACAAGTTTTTAAAATAATAATAAATATAAATAATGAAGGATTCTGAAACAAATTTTATATAATAAATTATTTTAGAATTATTTTAAATTTTTTATTTTTTAAAATATATTTTGTATTATTCTATTTTTAAAATAATACAAGTATACTAATTAAAATTGTATATTGTTATTATTTTTTATAATATGATAACATTTAAGATAATATATTTATATAATATTATTATCTTACTTTTAATATAAAATTAAAATTGTTGATACAATAGTATATATTATACTTTATTTTTATTTATCTATTTTTTAATTTTTTTTTACAATTATTGGGGAATTTTTAAATTTTATTTAATCAAGAGTTATTTTTGTTTATAGTTATTTTTTAATTTGAAATCTCATAAAAAAAACTCTCAAGAAAATAAAATAACAACAATCAATAGTACTTTAGTATGAATTATAATTTCTAACATATTACAACAAAAACTAATTTCAATAAACTTATTAAAATAATTTGTGAAAAAATAATTCTTAAATGAAATATGATACTAACATAAAAATATAAAAAACTTTCAAAATATTATAATTCATAAAACATTCAATGGACTAACTATTTCTATAATCCCATGTTGATGAATATGAATGGTAGGCAAATTTATAATATTCAAATTTAATATCATTTTCTCTTTTCTTCTTTCATAATTTTTTTTTTTTTAATTTATTAAATTCAAAATATTAAACAATAATGATCTCTCCATTAGATTATAATCATGTACTTGTATCTTTCAAACTTTAAATAAATAATGGATATTTACTAGTAAGACTAAAGATGCCATGATCATATATAAAAATTGAAACACAAGTGAATATTTAAAAATTAGAATTATCTAAGAATTATTTATTTTTTATTTACTTTAGAATTATTTTATGTCATGATCATATATAAAAATTGAAACACAATTAAATGTTTTAAAATGTTAAAACTATCTAAGAATTACTCAAGTTTTATATTTACTTGAGAGTTATTTTATAAAAGAAATAAAAATTATTTACTTAGAAGATTTTATTTTTTAAAAACAAAAGTTAAATAATATAATATCTCAATTTATGTTTATAGAGAAAATTATTATTTCTTGTTTATAATGTCTACTTCTATCAAAGTTTGCATATATTTTCTCCCTCTTCATCTCCCATGTGCCCATTAAGTTCAAAATTTTCTAAGTGTGTAGGTGTTTCCAATTTTCTAAGTGTGCAAATTTTTTAAGTTTCATATGTTTTCATCCTATCATATCATTTACTCAAACTCCGCCCTTTCCTTTATATTCCCATCAAAACATTGAACTTTCTCATCCTATCATTCTTTTTTAACCAACATTTTGTTAATCCTTATTCCTATCAAAAGTTAAGCTGTCCCTATCCTAGCATGCCTTTCTACGTGACTTTATTGTTTCCTTTATTCCTATTTAGATATTAGACTTTCCCACTATGGCATGAATTTCCTTCTAAGTTTATTTGTTTCCTTTGTCCCCACTTTTTTTTTAGTTCTCCTTCCCAACATCCTTTTCCTTCAACCCGCCCACTTTTACTTAGTTTTATAATGTTTTTGTGTTATTACTTATCACTATGTCTTTAACCTAGGCCCCAACTCCCCAACACTTACATCAAATTACCTTTCAATATTGGATCTTCAACCTTTACCTAACTCAAGTACCTTATACATGGTACCCCCAAACTCTAATCCCCAACATATTAAACTATGTCACCTTAATTAGATCAAAATTTTGGGTATCTAGAGTGCTATACTCCCAAACATTGACCCTCAATATGTGGCATGAGATTTAAGTTTTTTCCAGCCTAAAAAATTTGATATTTTTTCCTTTTCACACTATTTACTCTCATCTTCCTTGTTGCACACCCTAGAGTGCCAGTAATGACCAATTTTAATGTTGAAACTATTGCATAAGATTTTTCTCTATACAAAAATAAGTTTTAAATAACAAGGTATGATTTCACATGAACCCATAATGCTAGAGGTGGAATATAGCCATATTTTCATTAATGTGGTGGTTGCATCCTCTACTACCTTGTTCCTTATGTAATCTTAGTTGTTATTTTAGAAAAATCACATAACAATCATTAATTGGAAGGATATCAAGAGTGAAAACATCCAATCGAAGATTATTATTCATATTCTACATAAAAAAAACACTTGCAAAGTTATTCCAAACATGTGCTCAAGCAACCAAATTTGAGGATAGAAACCCTTAGATCTATTGGAGATCATAAGATGAAAACCCATTGGTTTTGAGGATCAAGGATGAAACCCCTTTACACCTATGAAATGATCTCATTCTAAGGTCGTTAATGGATTTTCCTCTTGGTAAATCATAGCTACATAAAGCTTGTATAATTTGTAGTTATTGTGGATTCCAACAATGTAGTTACAATTTTTTTTGTTATTATTGTATTAGTCCTACCATTATTACAAAGTATTTTGATGTAATCTTATAATTCATTGAAATAGTAAGAAAAAATCTAAATTTTCAATTATTCATTTTGGGTTATGAATGTTGATACATTATAAGTTGTAAATAAATATGGTTTTTTACAAGTTATAATTAAAATATTAAAATATTTTTTTCCATAAAATAAGCATTAGGGTTATTGCAATGGTATCGAATTTGGGATCTTGTCATCCTATAAATCATTGAGTTATCATATCTTGTTGCTAGCTTCAATATATATGAAACTCTACCTAGAGGGATTCAAAGTGAGGTTATCTTTCTACACTTCAAGGAATTACAATGAGATCATTAGTGGAATAAATTACTTTAAGGTTTGTAAGTTACTAGAATCTATCAAAATATTTGAAAGAAACTATCATTTCAAAAATATATAATTTTTTTCCCAAACTACTTGAAATGGATAAAAATAAAGGGTGGACAAATACAAAAATGAAAAAGCCACAACTAGCACTAACATATAAATAATTTCTAAAACACCATATTTGAACAAATCAAAGGAAGAATCGCATAAGAAGGGACATCATGCATCCACTAGAGGACCACACTGTCAATTATTACAAAGAAGATGAATGCATCTATACTAGAAATAATTTGAGAAGAAATAAAAAATTTCTTCTTTTGTAATGGATCTTGTGAGTTAAGCCACACATATCAAAGAAAAAATGAGATAATTCCAAAAGAAGAGTTAGTTAAATTTTCTAAAGAGCTAGAAAAATAGATCACGGAACCAAAAAATTATGAGTATACTAGATTCAAACCTACAATAAAGGGTCTTAGCAAGAATTATGGAGCATGAACAAAAGAAAGAAGAACAATTCTAGATCTGTAAGAAAGGGATAATAAACAAAGTATGGAAGAGTATAGAAAAAGAGCTATGAGTTTCAAGAATTTAAAGTAATCTCTAGTTCAATAAAGGGGGCTAAGAGCTTTGACTATATGCATGTTATTAGATATCTTTTACTTCATGATTTATCATGTTTGATTTGCTTGCATCATGGTACAAATCACATAAAGGTGAAATAATTCAAACTTATCATTACATAAGATTATGGAATCCAAGTGTCAATTGGAGACATGTGAAGAGAAATGTAGATTTTTTTCCTATTATATTAACCAAACTAAAAAGAGAAAATATTAAGAAACACATGATGTATTAACTTATCATTACATAAGATTATGGAATCCAAGTGTTATTTGGAATATTTGATGTATTTAATATTATCATTACTAATAGATTCACCATATCACTTTCTTGGATAATTAGACAAATTAATTTATCCATGAGAAATCATAAGGTAGGTGATCAATTACACATGTTTAGAAAATTGACAATAATTTATGTTTATTTACTAAAGAGTTATTTTCTATATATATTCATGACATATAAAATAACAAGTAGATTAAAAATTAAATAATTCTTTGATAGTTTTAATTTTTTAAATATTTAGTTGTGTTTCAATTTTTATATATGATCATGGCATATCACTTTGTGTCTTACTATTATTGTAGATATCTATTTATTTAGAGTTTAAGAGGTACACAATCTAATTGGGGGAATCATTATTGTTTAATATTTTTAATTTAATAAAATTAGAAAAAAAATTATGAATGAATGAAAAGAGAGAAAATGATATTAAATTTGAATATTATAAAGTTGACTATGATTCATGTTATCAATATGGGACTATAAAAATATTTTATCCTTTGAATGTTTTATGAATTATAATATTTTGAAAATTGTTTATATTTTTATATTAGTATCATATTTCATTTAAGAATTATTTTTTCACAAATTATTTTAATAAGTGTTATTGGAATTAGTTTTTGTTGTAATATGTTAAATATTATAATTCATTCTAAAGTACTATTGATTGTTGATATTTTATTTTCTTGAGAGTTTTTTAATGAGATTTCAAACTTAAAAAATAACTATAAATAGAAATAACTCTTGATTAAATAAAATAAAAAAATCCTGAATAGTTGTAAAGTAAAAAAAATTAAATAAATAAAAATAAAGTATAATGTATATTATTGTATCAATAATTTTAATATTATTTTAAAAGTAGGATAATAATATTGTATAGATATATTATCATAAATGTTATCATATTATGAAAAATAATAACAATATACAATTTTAATTAATATATTTATACTTAGTATCATTTTAAAAATAAAATAATACAAAATATATTTAAAAAAATAAAAAAATTAAAATAATTTATTATATAATTTTTTTTATTTTTTTTATTTATTATTATTTTAATAACTTGTTTCATTATTTTTCATTATATACATTTATTATCAAATATTTGTTAACTAATTATTTAAAATTTTATATTATTTAAACAGCCTTAAATCGACATCTCTAATAAAACTCCCATACACCTAAATAAATCATCTCCAACTTATAAGCGCAGAGTATGGGTTTAAAATTCTGTACAATATGGAGTATTCGGTGGAGTATTTATAGGAAAAGTTTCTAACATATTCCCGTATGGAATGTGGGAGTAAAAAAAAGACATAACTTTAAACATCAAAACGGAGATGCAAACGGAAATCTATCAAAAACGCGGAAAAAGTACGGAAATATCAGTTGAATGGGCCCGGCCACCTAAGGAGAGTACCCTTAGAGTGTGCCGGTTAAGCCGCGCCGGGAAATAAGCCAATTTTGTCAAGTAATTGTCTTTTTTCTTTCTGGAATGTTGATATAGAACTCATCATCAGCGAAAGAAGCTACGAAATTTCAGCCTGTGAGAATCTGACCCCGAGTCATTGTCAATTGCGAGAGCCCGACCTTACTAGAGAATCTAGTAACTTTCTGTTTTTCGTTGTTTAAGGGAAAAAGCAGCTGGTTGGTGAAAGTAGCCCATTAGGAATACCTGCCTGCAATCATGGCACTCCATGATACACCATTTGGTTGAGGCATTTTGTCAAACACACGTCGTGCCTTGTCTAGTCTTCCGCATTTAGCATACATATCTAAGAGTGCATTTGCAACAGGAACATGGCATTCAAATCCATTTCTCCTTATCTCTTCATGGATATCCTCCCCCTTTTCCAACGACACCAAGCTAGCGCACGCAGAAATAACGCTGGCAAAGGTGAACCCATTAGGCATGACTCCTATTGATTTCATATACTCAAATAGTTTCAATGCCTCCTCTGCACGACCGTGCTTTGCATAAGCTGCAATCATGGTGGTCCATGCACACACATCTCTTTCAGGCATTTTGTCAAACACTTTGCGAGCATCTGCCTGGCTTCGGCATTTGGCATACATGTCTACAATTTTGTTATATAAAATTCTGTTTCTTATCTCCATCTTGTTCATGTGGGCATGGATTCTTTTGCCAACTGATAAGGATTTGTTCTGAATGCAGGTATAACGAAAACCGCGTGTATCAATATAAGCTGAAGAGAGACTACTGAGCCATCATTCTTTTATTTTCAGCTCGCGATGCTCAGGGATCAAGCGCTTGCATCTAATTATTAATCCTTCCTGTTCAAACCCTCATCTCTACGGAGGCTTCCTGAGCTTATACTACAGATCACCAGCCATGTTGCATGCTAGGCTGAGGGTTCTATGGAAAATGAGTGTTGTCCCTCCACCTC